>CM056059.1:27463907-27486407 GCA_029574335.1 Rana kukunoris
AGAGCTGCATCACTTCCTCTGCCAGTGTTTACATTTTACAGGCAGAGGAAGTGACACGGCGGGACACGACGGGATTGGCTGGGAGCGATCACGAGGGGACAGAAACGAACAGCCGCCCCCTCCCGCAGGTAAGCCTCCCGCCGCTACATAGGCGTGCGGCGGGCGTTAAGTGATTAACATCAGTCCATCGGCATGTAGATGTCCCATGAAGGGAACTATCAAAACTCCCAGTGGATGGTTGTAGAATCTCAGGTTGATAGAGGGAAGTGTAACAGCCCTTGCGTGTGGCAGATAGTAAGGTCCCGCTGGCATGCACATATGAAGGCACAGCAAAGGAGCCCTTCAGATGCACACAGCAAGCCCAGGCACAGCTTGAACACCCTGCATGCACACCTATACACGTACAAGTCTTGTCCCTCTCTCCAACTTGTGACTGCACAGCCAAAGGAGAAGGAGCAGATTGGTAAGCTAAACTCTTGGTCACTCTGCTCTACACTCCGATCAGCATGACCCTTGTTAGCTCATGAGCACTACAGCACATCAGGATGGGTCTGTGCGGTGCTTCATCCTCTCCCAGTGTGAGCTCTGCTGTATAAATGGTAGCAAAGGCCAACATCAAGTCAAATACACTTACTCTGCCAGAATTAATAATAATAATAAATAATACAATGAATATAGAGCTGGATGGGTCTTTTCTATCAGCCTGGTATTCAGCTTGAATCCAGAGTTAAATCCAAGGATTTCATAGCATTGTTCCTGAAACCACTGACATTCTCACATAATAAAGGAAGATGAGACAGGGGGGTAATGACTGTTGTCTACCTATACTTCACATCCTAGCTTAATAAAGACCTTTTCGATCCCTGATCGTCTTTGAACACTCAGTTTTTTTTTTTTACTATTATTACTATTATTGTATACAGTCAAGTATTGTACACAATGGAGCCAGATATAATGCATATCCAGCCAAGGCTGGTATGTGTTCTAATGCTTGTCCCAGCGGGGGAGGAGGGAGAGCTGCTGGTTCAAAGAATGGTTTTGAATGGTGATCACAACTTCAGCTCCCTCAGGTTTTGTAGTTCACCTTTGTTTTAAAGCAACGCAGCATGAGACTTCTCAAAGAACACTCGTCTGTATTCAGCCGTTTTCCTCCATACAAAGCCATGGTCCTGAGGAACACTCGGAGTACACCAGGAACACGCACTTAGATCTCCCTTTAGGAATTTTCACTTAGGAAACTTTCAGAAGCGAGATTTCATGCACCAACTATGGCCCTTATAACATATAAAAGACTATTTATGTTTTACTGAAAGAGTTGCTATTTACTGAAGGTCTTCAGATCAGTAAAAATTACCAACTGTGTAGTAGAAGGACCTACATAAACTATTCAAATTGAGTTAGGTATAGGTTGGGAAGTGTATTGCTATGGCTATTTTACTTACTTTTTAACATATAAGAGTAATGTATTTTGGTTGCACATGTTTTTGAAGGCTGGGTTTCCCCTATTAGGCCTCGTACACACGAGGGGATATGTCCGCTGAAAACGGTCCGATGGACCGTTTCAGCAGACATCTCTGCTCGTGTGTATGGGCTAGCAGACAGATTTCTCCACCCGACAGATTTCAAAGCATGCTTTGAAATCCATCCGGTGGAATCTGTCCACCCGACACTTACCAGCAGACATGTCGTCCCCCACCGCCGCCGCGCCGCCGCCGAATGGATTCGGCGCGTGCGCGGAAGTGTTTAACTTCCTGGTGCGGTGACGTGGCGGTGACAACGTCACCGCCGCGTCACCGCGCCGTCCGGCGGCGGGGAATTTGATCCGATGGTGTGTACACGCCATCGGATCAAACTCCCGATCGGACATATCCGATGGAAATGGTCCGCGGACCGTTTTCATCGGATATGTCCGATCGTGTGTACGAGGCCTTAATGTGATAATGAACTTGTTGGGCTGGTTTATGAGCCCATGACAGAAAGATGCTTCAGGAAGTGGGGGTATGGCACAAAGGACTTGAACAAGCCATGTGCTGAAAAAACAAAGGACCTGGTAGTTCTGGAGGACTTTATAATGACACAACAAGGTACTCTGGTTTCTTTCCACATTCTAAAAGCATGCTGGTAGGGTAATTGACTCCTGTCTAAACTGGCCATAGTATGTTCATGTATGAATGTAAATGAGGGACCTTAGATTGTAAGCTGGGTCAGGGACAGATGTGTATGTACAATATATATATATAAAAGCGCTACATAAATTATCTGCACTATATATGTAAATATAATAAATAAAACTGAAAAGTGAATTTGTTGTTAAAAATCTAAAATCAAAGGAGGTCCACGCAGTAGTATATTTAGGTTTTGTGCTGCCCTAGGCCTGACTAGACTCATGCACCCCCTAATTTAAATATGACCTATCCCTTCCTGTCAAGGCCACACCCCTTGCTGTTTAAGACCTGCCCCAGAAATTTTCGAGTTGGGACACTAGTTCTGAGGTCGGGGGGGCAATGGATTCCGATAATTTGCATAGATTTCCTCTCATTTTCTGTTTGAATATGGGGCAGGAAGTGAAGGGAAATCTCTGCAATGGCACAGGATGGTAAAACAATTGACAGAGGCTTTAACCCTCTCTCCAAAATGAAAAAAAAAAAAGTGTTACCTATAGTTCTACTTTAAGTACAAATTTCTGCTAATTTTATGGAGAGGACTAAGAAGATATAACCATGCCAATGGTGCAGCAGAACCCCTCCACAGTTGCGGAATGCCAACCGCCCGCATACCGGAAGCAGTGGGGCCATTCGACTAATTTGCCTCTCAGCCCAGTTCACACCATAAAACTGAGAAAGAGAAATATAGGTGTCCAGCAAGTTTATTGTAAGCAGAAAACTTTAGTCTCACCACATCCCTAAATTAGAACTATTTGTATACCCCAAAGGAGTGTGTTTCCTCGGCGGGACTTTTAGATTGGGAGACTGGGTGGGTAAATAAAAGTAATGGGGTCGTCAGAGATATCAAAAAATATTATAAATTTATTGAGTAAAGTTATAAATGGTCATTCACATAGCGGCCAACGCTTAACATTTGAAAAATCATCCAAGTGACTAGGGGGAGGGAGGGAGTGGACCTGGGACATACAATTATCGACAGCGTTAACATAAATGGTAACAAAACATTAAATATAATGGCGACAGAAAGGTTAAGATTGCAAGAAAACCCTCAAGGAGCTGTCTATAAGTTGACAGATTTGCCAATGTTTCGAGGCTTCAGGGAGTAGAGCCTGTTCATCGGGGCAGGGATAATGCAAACTGTCACAGCACAATCTAAAAACGAGAAAAAAAGAAATAAAAAAACAGAAACAATAGTTGAAAGACATTGAAATTCCCTCACCATAGCTCTCATTGTGTATAATGTAACGCTCAAAAATACATACAGGTACATAGCCCCAACAAACCACCCCATATAAACAAGAGTTTCTATTTTAAACTTATTATGTATCACAGAATAAGGAGTACTGATCGGTTGGTGTACTTGTAATCTTTCTCAAGAAGAGATAGGAGTTGCTATCTTGCCGATCGTAAGAAAGTGTCCAAAGGTCATAGGATCATTAAAAACAAGAAAAAAAAGTCCTCACATAAGAGACGTGTAGCATGTAATAGTGTAGCGCAAGCCGGCGGAGACTCTTTCCGTGCTGCACCAGGCCTGGGCCTTGCTGGCCTAGGGCAAGATACAGCGTTGGGTCCAAGGAGGAGGGGTCAAGGGAGAAAACCATTCCTCCCTCAGTCATGGACACTAAAAAAAAAAACTTCTCTGTTGGACAGCGAATCTGATGAATCCTCAATTGATGACACTTCTGGCAAAGTCATCAACATTTGATACAGTAGGTGACTGGGATATTGTGTCAATCTCGCTCCCTTTCTCGGCGAGATTGACCACCTACGAGCCCCATCGCGGGAGCCAGCGCCGAGCTGGCTTGCCGCGATGGAGACAAAGACGTCATAGAAGCGACGGGGATCCGACGCGGATTCCCGCCAATTCTACACGTGGGCGGAGTTTGTTATGAATCCTGAAAGAGAAATCCCCGCCGGATTTTTTAAAGAAAAATCCGGCATGGGTTCCCCCCTCAGGAGCATAACGGGCCCTTAGGTCTGTTATGGGTTGTAAGGAGACCCCCCTACGCCGAAAAAAACGGCGTGGGGGTCCCCCCACAATCCATACCAGACCCGTATCCAAAGCACGCCGGCCGGCCGGTCAGGAAGGGAGTGGGGGCGAGCGAGCGCCCCCCCCCTCCTGAGCCGTACCGGGCAGCATGCCCTCAACATGGGGGGGTCAGGTGCTCTGGGGTAGGGGGCGCACTGCGGCCCCCCACCCCAGAGCACCCTGTCCCCATGTTGATGAGGACAGGGCCCCTTCCCGACAACCCTGGCCGTTGGTTGTCGGGGTATGCGGGCGGGAGGCTTATCGGAATCTGGAAGCCCCCTTTAATAAGGGGGCCCCCAGATACCGGCCCCCCACCCTAAGTGAATGAGTATGGGGTACATTGTACCCCTACCCATTCACCTGCAAAACAAAAGTTTAAACACAAATAAACCACACAGTGTATTGAAATATTTTATTAGTTGGCCGCCGGGGGGGGGGGTGTGTATGATCGCTTTTATAAAAGCGCCCCCCTCCGGCGGGCTTCTGTGGGGGGGTGGGTGCCGCCGTCTGGTTCTTTTCCGCCGCCGGGGGGGGCGCTTTGATAAAAGCGCCCACCACCCGGCGGGCTTCTTTCGACGTCTTCGGCGGCGGGGGGGGTCTTCTCCCACTCTCCGGGGTCTTCTCCCGCTCTCCGGGGGTCTTCTCCCACTCTCCGGGGGTCTTCTCCGCTCTCCGGGGGTCTTCTTCTTCTTCAGGACTCGCCGCCGCTATCTTCGTGTGTTAGCTCAATTACTAGCGGCGGCGGTCCCCTCTTCTGCGACGTCGGCGTCTTCTTCTTCTTCTTCTTCTTCTTCTGCTGCTGTCCAGATGTTGACGCGACGCTTCCTCCCGCTGTTATGCCCGGCGCGCGGCTCGCAGCGAAATATATAGGCCTGTCTTGTGACGTCGCAGTCCCATCATGCTCCGGTAGGTAGCACGTGGTACCTACCGGAGCATGATGGGACTGCGACGTCACAAGACAGGCCTATATATTTCGCTGCGAGCCGCGCGCCGGGCATAACAGCGGGAGGAAGCGTCGCGTCAACATCTGGACAGCAGCAGAAGAAGAAGAAGAAGAAGAAGAAGACGCCGACGTCGCAGAAGAGGGGACCGCCGCCGCTAGTAATTGAGCTAACACACGAAGATAGCGGCGGCGAGTCCTGAAGAAGAAGAAGACCCCCGGAGAGCGGAGAAGACCCCCGGAGAGTGGGAGAAGACCCCCGGAGAGCGGGAGAAGACCCGGAGAGTGGGAGAAGACCCCCCCCGCCGCCGAAGACGTCGAAAGAAGCCCGCCGGGTGGTGGGCGCTTTTATCAAAGCGCCCCCCCCGGCGGCGGAAAAGAACCAGACGGCGGCACCCACCCCCCCACAGAAGCCCGCCGGAGGGGGGCGCTTTTATAAAAGCGATCATACACACCCCCCCCCCCGGCGGCCAACTAATAAAATATTTCAATACACTGTGTGGTTTATTTGTGTTTAAACTTTTGTTTTGCAGGTGAATGGGTAGGGGTACAATGTACCCCATACTCATTCACTTAGGGTGGGGGGCCGGTATCTGGGGGCCCCCTTATTAAAGGGGGCTTCCAGATTCCTATAAGCCTCCCGCCCGCATACCCCGACAACCAACGGCCAGGGTTGTCGGGAAGGGGCCCTGTCCTCATCAACATGGGGACAGGGTGCTCTGGGGTGGGGGGCCGCAGTGCGCCCCCTACCCCAGAGCACCTGACCCCCCCATGTTGAGGGCATGCTGCCCGGTACGGCTCAGGAGGGGGGGGGCGCTCGCTCGCCCCCACTCCCTTCCTGACCGGCCGGCCGGCGTGCTTTGGATACGGGTCTGGTATGGATTGTGGGGGGACCCCCACGCCGTTTTTTTCGGCGTAGGGGGGTCTCCTTACAACCCATAACAGACCTAAGGGCCCGTTATGCTCCTGAGGGGGGAACCCATGCCGGATTTTTCTTTAAAAAATCCGGCGGGGATTTCTCCTTCAGGATTCATAACAAACTCCGCCCACGTGTAGAATTGGCGGGAATCCGCGTCGGATCCCCGTCGCTTCTATGACGCGCTCGCTGGAATGTACTTTTACTATTCCAGCGTGTGCGAGATGTCGGCAGCCTGTCGCCGAGATTCAGCGCGATGCTGGCGTGCTGAAAACACATTCTCGGCGGCAGGCACTGTAGTGTCGGTAGCGTTGAATATCTGTGTCCCAGCCACACGCTGTCTTGTTTTTCACTTGCCCTTACGTCACTACAAGATATTGTAGAGAACAGCCATCCAAAATGCTGGAAGAATGTCGGATGTGAAGACTTAAAATTAAAGTTCCACACTTCTCCAGGTATATATTTATTCCCATATGAATTTGTTTTACAAATAATTTTTTTAATTTTCATTTTTTTCAGAATAGTACAAGAAAATACAGTAAGGCAAAAGGAACTACAGGGAATACATTTGGTGCGATCTGTAAAAGGGGTCCAATCATAATGTAGCGGCCTGCTACTTTCTATCCGGCGCTGCTTTAAATTTAGAGGGTAGTCTGAGAGTTAGTTGACTCAGACTATTATTTTTCACAAAATTTGGGCCTCAGCTCCAGCCTTGGCTGTACTGTGAGCGACCACTATTGTTGTCTGGGGTGTTGTTCTCACTCCAGGCCAAGATTGGCAGCAATCAGGTCAAGGTGTTTAGGGTGTTCCCCTTTGGCAGCCAAATCAGAGGGAGTTGATCGTCCCGCTTTGCATGCTGGGGAGGAGTACTTAGCGACAGACGCCTTTGGTCCGGGGTCGTCGTCGATCCTGGGTCTGTCGTTCCACCACCTCCCTGTGTGTGGCCCTCCTGGCCAGGGGTGCGTGTTCAAGTGTCCCTGGCTCCAAAACCATGTTGGTTCGGGGTTGTGATCTACTAAGTAGGCCCGGTAGTTAGACTGGGTCTACGCTTGCAGAGTGGTCCTGTGCTGTCCATCCTGAGGGAGGAGGCCACTCGAAGAACCTGTCTTGGAGAGCACCGAGCAAGAGGCTGGTATCTCAGGGGAGGCCTTGAACTTCATCAAAGGACGCACCATTACTGAAAGGCTGAATGATGGCCGTCTGTCAGTTTTAAGTTTACAAGAAGTCATTTGGGAGAGATCCGGGTGCTGAATCCTGTGCTGAGAGGATTTTGGACCGAATATACCTCCATCTTTGGGAATGTCTGTGGAAGAGACTTTACCCAAGTTTTCCGTGTGACATCCTGGCTGCTAGGTTAGTGAGAGAGGCCTATCCTGTTGCACAATACCCACTCTGGCTAGAGTGGTGACGAAAGCTGCGTTGCTGGAAGCAGGAGTGTTTCCGGACAAAAGTTATACACCTGAACCTATTACCCATTACCCCTCCACCTCTTCAACTACTTTTATTCTTTAACCAAGTTTGGCAAAAAAAGCAAAGAAAAAGAAGTCTCAGGCCGTGTACACACGACCGAGGTTCTCGCTGGAAACCAGCGAGAACCTCGCTGGAAGCTGCATTCCAGCGAGGACCTCGGCCGTGTGTAAGCTCTCGGCGAGCTTCCCGTCGGGAAGCCCATCGAGCAGAAATAGAGAGCACGCTCTCTATTTGCTCGACGGCCCGCCTGGAAGAATGGCTGGTTGCCATTCCCGACGGGCGGGTCGCCGATTTCGACGGCCGGCAGGGAACCTCGACGGGCGGAACGATGTGTTCTGCCCGTCGAGGTTCTCTGCCGTGTGTACACGGCCTAAGTGTGGACTAAAACAAACCAGAAGCTCCTTTGGGGGTAGTGCTACAATAACACTAAAAACACCATACACATGCATGAACCAGATGTCAATCATAAAAGATCCAAAAACTCAATGGCTTGTTCAAAAGAAGGGGAAAGCATCAAATACTTTGCAAAAGAGTGGAGCAGCAAGAAGAGGCAGGAGGTGCAGAAGAGGAAAAAAACAAGACAGATCTGAAAAGGAGAAGAAAGAGAATGTGGGTGTTTGTCTGGGATGGGCAAAGAAAAGAGGGAGGGTGTTAAGGAAGAGCCCAGATCGGCCTGCAGCTGGGTTGTGATGGGCCAGTGACAAAATGCCAGCCCAAGAGCAAGGTTTGGTCTATATTCAGATGAGCATTATAGGATATCCAGGGATCACAAACCTTTAGGAATTTGATATGGGAGTCTGAGGATGGAAGTGAGCTTCTCATGGACCATGATTCCCATTAGCTTTTGCTGGACCTCTGAAAAATTTGGTTTACGAGTGTTGATTCGCAAGACAAGCAGAATTCAAGCTAAATAGGCCTGCAGTACCTCATTTGACCTGGAGTATGGGGGCGCATGAGTCGAGCAGAGGTGAAAATAGGCCTGCAGTACCTCATTTGGCCTGAGGTACAGGAGCCAAGAAAAGCCGAACATTGGCCTGCAGTAACTCATCTGGGGTTTTCAGCACTCTGGCTCCCCCACCTCTGGCCGCATTCGATATTGAATCCCATTAAAGTCAATGCGGAACTTTTTTTAGTTTCCATTGACTTCAATGGAAAAACTTGCTTTGATATGCAAGAACTGGATTATGAGCATTATCCTGGAACGGAATATGCTCGTAATCCGAGGTTCAACTGTATTTCGAAAATAAAAACAAACCTTTACAACCCCATTAAGCAAAGATATTACGTGAGCACTTGGAGGTGGATCCCATATGAATATGGATGAAGAAAAGAACCAACACATTTTGGGGGACCTCAAAAATGCCTACTTCATTAGGGATTAAAGATAGGGAATAATGCATAGTGCACAAAAACAGCAGATGTGGCATGCGTTTGGGACATTATGTTTTTGTGCATGCACCACTTTACACAACTAGTTGCGTAGTCTCCTCTACCTATTTACATCTGTGGATGGCTGTGCACAGCACCATGACACTCTAGGCCCAAAAATACTCAAGCTGTATGAGATTACACGAAACCTGTAGTCTGCATAAACGTAAATGCACTGCATTCAGATCTGTAAATCATGTTTATTACAGATACAGTATTGTATAGGGCCATACACACAGCTGCATTTACATCAGTATAATTGTGCATAAATAAAAAAAATGAGCCTGCTGTCAGGAACTTACGCGCATACATAACTAAATGCATGTACATGCATACATGTGTAAATTTAAGCCAGTGAATATAACAAGATTATGAATCAGTGCCGGCCACCGGCAGCAAGATTCTGCCTAGATAGCAGCAAGTTAATTAATACAGCCATATGCAGGAGCCCTAAGAGATTCAAACGGGCTGTACCCCCTTCAAATAACTTAGAAAGCACCTCCTCAATGCACGCTGATAGAGGTTATAGGTCTAGGTGTCCATATGAGCCGTAGCTTTACCAGAGGCCTTATAAACCCAGGGACTGAAAATAAACACTAATACAGAATGCCAAACAGGACATATGTTGGAAAGCTGGGAAGAGGCTCTGGAGAGGGTCCTGCAGGCACGTTCCTGTCCTCAAACAGAACAGCTGTCCTAATGCTGAGGGCATCTTTTTAATAATGTGAATGATTGTCAGCATTTGCACAGAAATTAGGTTTTTGGATGGTCATGAAATAGAATTATATTTGCTGCTTGCCTGTTATGACTTGCCCACTGAGAGTGTCATGACTGCAGTCTGTGCTATTTTAAGACATTGGTGAAGACAAGGCAAATATCTTATGAGTGGGCCCCAATCCAGCATTTCACTCCCCTTCAACTACAAAAAAAGCGCAAAATAGGAAAGGGAAAGAGAGAGAGAGAAAAGGGCGAGAGAGCGGAGATCGAGAGAGCGAGCGTGCGGAGAGTGAGAGAGCGAGCGGAGAGACAGCGAGCGAGCGGAGAGACAGCGAGCGAGCGGAGAGACAGCGAGCGAGCGGAGAGAGAGAGGAGCGGAGAGAGAGAGGGAGCGGAGAGAGAGGGAGCGGAGAGAGAGAGAGAGAGAGAGAGAGCGGAGAGAGAGAGAGAGAGAGAGAGAGCACGATGGATTTACAGGCTTTGAGGAACTACAAAAAATGCCATCGGTAGTGTCCGATTTTCAATATATGCACCTCTGTCCAAGCTCCATGTCACCAGAGAGATCTGTCCCCAGTCCACCACTACACAGCTCTATTCCACCAATGACGTTCAATGCCACCAGTGAGATCTGTCTTCCACTGCACATAGCTCCAGTCCACCAGGATACACAGTGCGTTGAAAAAGTATTCATATCCCTTGATATTTTCCACATGTTATCAGGTTACAACCAAACATGTAAACTTATTTTATTGGAATTTTATGCGATAGACCAACATAAAGTGGAACGAAAATGATATTTAACATTTTAAGGGGTATGAATACTTTTTCAAGGCACTGTACACACTTATCCATACCACCAATAAAATACCTTGTCCTTTTATTACATGCAGTGCCTCCTCCGGTCCCAGACTGTTTAGGCGCATTCAATTAATTTAGTATACCGATATAATCAACACTACATAGGCTGACGTCTCAGGACTTAAGAATCGTACACACGATCGGATTATCCGACTGGAATTGTGTGACGACAGGCTGTTGTCGGAAAATCCGACCGTTTGTATGCTCGGATTTTCCACCAACAAATGTGGGATAGCATACTTTAAAATTGTCTGCCAACAATTGTGTCTTGTCGAATTTTCAGAAATCCAAAGTACAAACCCAGAAGCACCGCTAACCATAACATAACATTAGCAGAAGTTGCCCAAAGGGTGGCACTAAAGAGCTGAAAAACTATGTTGCTTTTGTGATTGTTGACCGATAATTCGTTGTCGTTTGTATGCAAGACAAGTTCATGGCCAACCCCCTTCGGACAAAAGTCAGAGGCTTGGTCGGCGGAAAATTTGATCGTGTGTACCAGGCTTTAGACTTACGTTAGTCAGTCTGTAAAGGAAGCAGCATCAGAGGTATGAAATGAAAAATAGACAGATGGAGCTCTGCTTATACCAGGTAATGTAAACATTTTCATTAAAGCGGCGTATGCTGTCAAATACAATTAGGCCTCAATCTCCCGCACATACGATCGGGTGACTCACCTTTACAGTAATAAACAGCCTTATTTTCTTTCTTATTTTTTTTTGCTTCTTCTACATAAATCACACCTGCATCTGTGTGCAAAAAAAAAAAAAAAAATTTCACTTTCATGGCTGATTTATTTAAATACAGTAAACATGCATTGCGATCCGTAAATATACAGCAGAATTCCATTAGCTGCAGATGACCGAGGGTTAGACCAGCATCTGCTATATTGTCTGCTAGAAGAACATTTTCTCCATGCCCGTTCCTAGCCGCGAAAACACACTGTGCTTTCATTATACGTGTGCGGTATCTATATAAAAAATAATTCCTCTCCGCTCTGAGTTATTTCCTCGAACCTCATTACCATAATCACCGTCTGATTTCAGGCGCACATTAAAAAAGGTAATGAATTATCAAAATATTTTCATCAGGCTCTAAATCGCAGAGGGAGAAGAGAGACAGACAGGAGGAGATGCCATTCGTGTTTTTGCTCAGCGCCGCTTCATCTTCTCCGAGTTCATTGTGTGGGTAGAGGTCTGTTGATGGAGAACAGCCTCGGGGCATAGAACCTGTTAAAATGTGGCTCACCTAGAGGATTCTGGGACGCTGTTTCTTAAACTAGAAATTGCTCTTAGGTTGTTTCGCAGAGTAAATGTTATGCGTTGTGGTCTGGCAGGCATGGCGACTACAATTTAAATTGAGCTTGAGCTTGGATTTTTATTCGCTTTTTTTTTCCTCCTCTCCATTTATCATCAGAACACTACAAGGTATACTATGAATCCGTTTAGTTGTGGCTACCCCATAGGCTTTGATATTGGAGCATTAAAAGGTTTTGTTCTGGAAGTAAATCTTTGCATGAAAATACAACACGCTCCACTATCCTATCAAACAGGATACCAATCAAATACATCCACTGTATACACGCCAGCAGTAAGATACATTTCAACTCACAAAGCTTATTCCCAGCATCCATGACAAAAAATTGATGCTCAATCTCTTATCACATGCAGTGCCCAATGCCTATCTGTCACATGCAGTGCCTAATAACCATCACATTCAGGGGGAAGTGCCTAATACCCATCATGTGCAGTGTCCAATGCCTCTCCATCACATGCAGTGTCCAATGCCTCTCAATCACATGCAGTGTCCAATGCCTCTCCATCACATGCAGTGTCCAATGCCTCTCCATCACATGCAGTGTCCAATGCCTCTCCATCACATGCAGTGTCCAATGCCTCTCCATCACGTGCAGTGTCCAATGCCTCTCCATCACGTGCAGTGTCCAATGCCTCTCCATCACGTGCAGTGCCCAATGCCTCTCCATCACATACAGTGGCCAAAGCCTCTCCATCACATACAGTGTCCAATGCCTCTCCATCACGTGCCCAATGCCTATCATGTGCAGTGATAATGCCTTTCTACTGCATGCAGTGCCCAATGCCTATCACATGCAAATGCCCAATACCTTTCTATCACACACAGTCCCCAATCCCTCTCAATCACATGCAGTGCCCAATCCCTCTCAATCACATGCAGTCCCCAATCCCTCTCAATCACATGCAGTCCCCAATCCCTCTCAATCACATGCGGTGACCAATCCCTCTCAAACACAGGCAGTGACCAATCCCTCTCAATCACATGCGGTGACCAATCCCTCTCAAACACAGGCGGTGACCAATCCCTCTCAATCACATGCAGTGACCAATCCCTCTCAATCACATGCAGTGACCAATCCCTCTCAATCACATGCAGTGACCAATCCCTCTCAATCACATGCAGTGACCAATCCCTCTCAATCACATGCAGTGACCAATCCCTCTCAATCACATGCAGTGACCAATCCCTCTCAATCACATGCAGTGACCCATCACTCTCAATCACATGCGGTGACCAATCACTCTCAATCACATGCAGTGACCAATCCCTCTCAATCACATGCGGTGACCCATCACTCTCAATCACATGCGGTGACCAATCCCTCTCAATCACATGCGGTGACCAATCCCTCTCAATCACATGCGGTGACCAATCCCTCTCAATCACATGCGGTGACCAATCCCTCTCAATCACATGCGGTGACCAATCCCTCTCAATCACATGCGGTGACCAATCCCTCTAAATCACATGCGGTGACCAATCCCTCTCAATCACATGCGGTGACTAATCCCTCTCAATCACATGCGGTGACCAATGCCTCTCAATCACATGCAGTGACCAATCCCTCTCAATCACAGGCAGTGACTAATTCCTCTCAATCACATGCAGTGACCAATCCCTCTCAATCACATGCAGTGACCAATCCCTCTCAATCACATGCGGTGACCAATCCCTCTCAATCACATGCAGTGACTAATGCCTGTCTATTACACATCTCCATCATATATTGAATGCTTGGTGCTGCTCTATTACAATCAGCGCCTTGGACTTTTCTATTAGGCCTAATGCCTCTCTATCCAAGGCTGTTTATGGCACCTAAAGTTAAGCCAAATTCACTCTCTTGGCTTGCCCTGTTGACCTTCGCTTCCGGGAATGAAAATCAGTTGGTTATCCAACATTTTTAGTTGTTACCAAAACAGTAAGGGAGGGGGGAATATTTCAGTGGCATTGCGCGGAAGTGATTTACTTCCTGGTGTGGTGACGTGGCGGCATCAACGTCATTGCCTTGTCACCGCGCTGTCTGCTGGCGGGGATTTTAGTTTGATCGTGTGTGCAGCAATCAAACCAAAACAGCTAGCAGACAAATCTGTTCAAATCGGTCGGACCGACCGATTTGAACAGATTCATTTGCTTGTGTGTACAAGGCCTAAGACTCAAAGTAGATGTTAATATAATCAGCTCAAAACAACCTGATACTAAGGTCTCCAGCTATATTCCGTTTAGGGTTTCATTGGAGTCTTTGCCCTGTTGTGTGCTTCCTAGATGTGAATTTCCATTGTTAATTGAGTTACCTATTGTTTCTGCCTGTCTGCTCATCTCTGGGAGATGTGATTAATATTGTGTCCACTTTACATTGTTATCAAACCATTGTGGGATGTTATATGTTTATGATATTGATAATGTGTAATGTACTTTGTATATCCAGGGTTGTGGGCTTGTTGCCAGATGGTCTGGGCACCTAGGCGTGTTTAAGTGACTAGTTGTTAATTAGTTCATGTTAATTAAATCACTGTCAGCTATTAGTTGCTAGATGTGGATTAACACACTGTTTATGTTTATAAATCATATGACTTTGGTTGTATTCACATTGTGTGCACACTTTGTTCTTGATCACTCACTGATTTATTAGTAGGGTAGGGTTCCCTACCCACTGATTAATATTTTTTCTTTGAAACTACTTTAGGTAGCTCCACCACCCCATTCTTTATGTATACTGTTCATGTTGGCTGTTCCTTAGCTATTTTAATTATATATTATACTGTATAATTATATTCCAGTTTATAGTTTGCACTGTTAAGGTAATGTGATCAGGCTCACCTGATCTTGTGTGCTATAAATTCTTAGTGTATTTTTAAATAAAGTGAGTTCCAGTTTGCACCTAAACTAGTGTCGTCTAGATCTTGGGTGCTTAGCCATTGTAACTGGTTCCAGACTGGGGCGCAGCTGTATACAGACTTAGGAATCCAAGTTGGGTGCCAGGCAGTTCCGTCATATACATTGTAATATGGGGGATGTCTAGCTCAGTGGTAAATGCATTTTCAGTGAGTTCACAGCAAACAGGAACTTGAGTTTAAGGGCGTGGTAGCCCACTTTTATAGAAAGTAACAAAGCTGAAAGTTCATACACACATGGATTTCCCCTAGAGGGGTTCTTCTCCAGCAGAAATACAATAGACAAAATATGCCAAGCCACCTGGCTCTTAAGGCTCAGTCAGCCTTGGGTGCAGTACCCCACTCCTTGCCTCTAGGAAGGGGTTTTCCTGACACTCCAGGATTCCATACTCCTCCAAGACTCGCAGTCCCCTCTGGTGCCCAGGACTTTCTCTTCCAGTTGTCTCAGCTATGACAAACTCAGGCTCTTTTTATACACCAAAAAGCATGCTGCAGTAATCAAAGGGACAATGACACACTCCACCCACAACATCACACAATGGTTCCTAACGAGTCCCCCTCAAGCCACATCTTAGACAGACATTCTGACTCCGCGATAAGCTACTCTCACCTGCTACACAATACACATTCCTTTAGTAAACATAAGTCAAATGTCTGACCTTTAGAGGGTGCTAAGTCACATTCCACATCTCCACAGTAGCAGACTTAATTGGCACAATTGACAATATAATGCAATCACAGCAAGCTTTATCACTACAGCCAGGTAGCTGGAGGTGATTAACACAAATTAACATTTTAACAGTATGTGTCCCCACATTAAATGAAGCACACCATTATCGACTGGTTGTGTTCAGAGTTACCCACCTGTAATATTTCAAGATATCCTGCAATACATTGTGAATCATTACTGTCCCATCTCATGTAATCCAGGATATCATTTCTTAGGATGACCCTAGATGCAAGAGTCATTGGTGAAGCTGAACCAGGAGTACCCCGCATCCTTCAAGAGCCTCTGGGTCCCATGGGCCATACCGTTACATCTCTCCCCTTTCGGCAGGAGACTAACACAGGAGGGGACCCCAGACGGGTTGACTTCCAAGTTAGTCCATAGTTCCATTCCTCTAATGCCCAGACAACCCATCAGCATTGCCATTTTGCTTAGAGACGGTGCCCTCTAAGTGCAGCATATTTAAAACATCTTTAATAAAAAGGGATTAAAAACACTCACATTTGAGTAGAGATAATCAGGCATGTCAAGTATTAAGTGTGTTTCATCCGCATTAGTCCTGGTGGAGTGTGTACATCACGGGCTGATGGTTGAGATCCGAGTCCTGTAGCACTCTTGTCTGCACTGAATGTGTACAGCGCTGGCCGGTGGCTGGGGCAGGGATCGTGGAGGCTCCGTGATGTGATGTTGTCGTCACTCCTGGTATTCAGGCTGGTGGGCAGCGCTTCGCGATAGGGACATGCGTGTCCCTTCTTTAGGATTGATGATCAATCCTCAATGATAAATCCCTTTTTTTTAAAGATGTTTTAAATAGTGTTGCTCACGAATATTCGCATTGCGAATATTCGCTAGGAATATTGCATATTCGAGTATTCACGAATAACTCGAATATTGCGGCGAATATTCGCTATGGCGAATATTCGTATTTTTTCAAATTTATTTTTAAAACAGATCACATCCTAGTGATCTCCATCGACGTCTAAAAGCATTGCTGGTATGATTAGAGAGAGACCCTGGGCAGAGTAGCTGATGCGATTCTTTTATGTTGCCGAAAATTCGCATTGCGAATTTTCGGCAACATAAAAGAATCGCATCAGCTACTCGGCCCTTCTTTTGCATCAGAGCCAATCAGAATAACTCGAATATTCGGCAAACGGAATATTGCGCGATTATCTTCTCCGCCCTTCTTTTGTATCAGAGCCAATCAAAATAACTCGAAAATTCGGCAAAAGGAATATTGCGCGATATTCCTTTTGCCGAATATTCGAGTTATTCTTATTGGCTATGATGCAAAAGAAGGGCGGAGAAGATAATCGCGCAATATTCCTTTTGCCGAATATTCAAGTTATTCTGATTGGCTCTGATGCGCCCTTCTTTTGCATCAGAGCCAATCAGAATAACTTGAATATTCGGCAAACGGAATATTGCGCGATTATCTTCTCCGCCCTTCTTTTGATCAGAGCCAATCAGAATAACTCGAATATTTGGCAAAAGGAATATTGCGCGATATTCCTTTTGCCGAATATTCGAGTTATTCTGATTGGCTCTGATGCAAAAGAAGGGCGGAGAAGATAATCGCGCAATATTCCTTTTGCCGAATATTCGAGTTATTCTGATTGGCTCTGATGCGCCCTTCTTTTGCATCAGAGCCAATCAGAATAATTTGAATATTCGGCAAACGGAATAATGCGCGATTATCTTCTCCCCCCTTCTTTTGCATCAGAGCCAATCAGAATAACTCGAATATTCGGCAAAAGGAATATTGCGCGATTTTCTTCTCCGCCCTTCTTTTGCATCAGAGCCAATCAGAATAACCTGAATATTCGGCAAAAGGAATATCGCGCAATATTCCTTTTGCCGAATATTCAAGTTATTCTGATTGGCTCTGATGCAAAAGAAGGGCAGAGAAGAAAATCGCGCAATAGGAATATTGCGCGATTATCTTCTCCGCCTTTCTTTTGCCCCCTTATTCTCCTTTCATTTAAGTAGAGTTAGTGTAGAGTTAGTGTTTAGTGCATATTAGTTTAGTAATACAGGAAATGATCTCCGTTTATGAGAATTTCGCAATCATTTTTGCATTAGCGAAATTTTGCAAATTTTTTTTTGGATAAAATATCACGAATATTCGATATTAGCGAATATTCGCGAATATTCTTCTATATATTCGCGCAATATCGCGAAATCGAATATGGCGTATTCCGCTCAAACTAGTATTAAATATGCTGCACTTAGAGGGCGCTGCTCTCTTTCTTCTTGTTTGTTCTCAAAGCCTCTTCTAGCTTTTTGGACTGGCAGCCATCTACTAACTTAGCAACTTTCCTGTATACCTCCTTACGTGGACTATATACCATATATGGACTCATATTGATTTTAACCCCTTCCCTGCCCAACCACTTTCCTTTTATATATCCAAAGTGCGCCATATCAAACCACTGTTTTTTGTATTGCCATTTTGCTTACCGGGTCGGTAGCTGATGGTGAAGTTGTAAGGTTGCAGGATGAATAATGGAGTTCAGTTCTGGAACAGTCACTTGCTTTGCTCTCTCGATGGCTCCCAAAACCTGTAGCTGATGCTCTTGGGACAGATAAGGCACAACCTGGGCGCAAATCCCATTTAACCTTTTGACAATTTCAGCCTGTTTGTGCATTGTTCAAGCCACGGGACATCTCATAATACATGATATAGTGTTGTTGCATCTCCGATTGCTCACATTCCAATTTTAGAATGTGATATTGTGCTTGATCCAAGGTACATGTCGGGGAAGATAGTCTTACCCGGGTCTCAGCAGCAAGGGTCTGGGCACAGGTAGTCACTGTGTTGGCTTCAGCGGGCCACATCGGGGCATAAGCAGAAACAAGGGGGGCCAAATCATTCCCCAGTAGTACATCCGCTGGCAAATCCTTCATCACCCCCACATTCACGTGCCCGGACCAACCCCCCAATCCAGGTGAACCCGGGCAACAGGTAGCCAGAAGACGGTGCCTCCTGCTACTCTTTACGGCTTTAGTGTCTCCGGTGTGCCGACTCTCTGGAATGAGGTTCTTCTGTAGCAGGGTCATGGTGGCCCCAGTATCACGTAGCCCATTGGCTACCTTTCCATTGACCCAGACAGTCTGCCTGTGTTGTTGCCCGTTGTCCTGGTTAGCTGCTTGTATTGGATCTGCCTCGTGCAGGATGCCCCAATGTTCTTCCTCCTCAACGCAGTGGGCCGCAGGTATGGAAGTGCAGGGGTTCCCCCTTTCTGGCTGGCTCCATGACTGACTGCCTGGGTGGATTCAACGGACAGTCTAGCTTTTTGTGTCCTAGCTGTTTGCACCCAAAACACTTGATGGGTTGGAAGTAGTCCTGGGAGTTGAACCTAGGCTGCTGAGGATAAGTGGCCGTTGGAGGTGGTGCTGTAGGGCAGTATGACTGGGGTTGGTAGACAATAGCCGGCGGGGGTGCCGCTGAACGATAATCCAGTTTGCGGGCGTCTGTATTTGCCCACCAGGCGAGCTGCTTCAGGCAAGGAGAAAGGTTTTCGGTCCCGGACCCACTCTCCGACTTCCAGGGACAGTCTGTTAAAGAAGTGCTCCAGCAGGAACACCTGCAGCACCTCTTCCCCAAATTCTGCTTGGCATCCATCGACCCAGTGGGATGCGGTGTGGTGTAGTCAGCATGCCCACTCGGTATATGAGTCCCCAGTCTGCTTGTTCGTCTCTTGGAACTGCCTCCGGTATGCCTCTGGTGTGATGGCATACCTGGCCAAAAGTGCTTCTTTTACCAGTCCATAGTTCATAATATCCTTGTCTGGGGTGACCCTGAATGCTTCACTGGCTCGGCTGGACAATTTCCCAGACAAAATGGTAACCCATTCCTCTGTGGGTACCCGGTGTAGGGCACATTGTCGTTCAAAATCAGCAGGGTACCCATCAATCATCCCTTCATTTTCAATGAAATTCTTAAAAGCAGCAAAAAGTATCTTTCTCCTTTCAGTTGGTGCTGCTGTGACTTCTGCTGCTGTAGAACCTCTTTGCCATAGCCACAGCAGCTATAACTTGGGCTATGATCTCAGGTCGAGGGTTAGGGCCATAGTGTGCCAGTCTTAGTTTAACAGCCCGATCAAAACTTCTCTTTGGGTGTCCTGTCTGTTATGCTGGGCCTTTCCGTTACAGTAAGTTGGGTTTTTCTGCTCCATCCATTTGGACTAGTTCTGTGATCATGTCCATCTTCTTATGGCTGCTGGCCGGTCTGCCCAGGTTCTCCAGTAAGTCCTTGAGGGTAGAGAGCTTTAGCCGTTCCTACTGTGTTTCCATTGTCCTGTGTCCTCTTGCAGCCGTCCTTTAAGGCTGTAGAATTCTCCCATTGCTTTGCCAACAATTATAAAGTCAGGGGTTAACACAGTTTATGACATTCCATTCCACCAACCCACGACAGCTTCCAACACGCCACAATCCGGCAGACAGGACCCATTGGATTTCCCCCAGAAAACAAGACACACACAGCTCTGTTCTCTGGTTCCAAACATATAAGTTTTAATGACAAACTCAGGTTTTTTTATACACCAAAAAGCATGCTGCAGTAATCAAAGGGACAATGACACACGCCACCCACAACACCACACAATGGTTCCTAACAAGTCCCCCTCAATCCACATCTTATACAGACATTCTGACTCCACGATAAACTATTCTCACCTGCTAAACAATACACATTCCTTTAGTAAACATAAGTCAGCCGTCTGACCTTTAGAGGGTGCCAAGTCACATTCCACATCTCCACAGTAGCAGACTTAATTAGCACAATAGAATGCAATCACAGCAAGCTTTATCACTACAGCCAGGTAGCATTGAATGAATCACACTATTATTGACCAGTTGTGTTCAGAATTAACCACCTGTAATATTTCAAGATATCCTGCAATACATTGTGAATTATTACTGTCCCATCTTATGTAATCCATGATATCATTTCTTAGACATCCTATCCCCCTAGTGGACATATGATGACCCTAGACTCAAGAGTCATTGGTGAAGCTGAACCAGGAGTACCCTGCATTCTTCAAGAGCCTCTGGGTCCCATGGGCCATACCGTTACAGTGTGTGCACCTGGACACACACCCTGCAGAACTTATGGAAAGCCCGGACACAAGACTGAAGACGCCATCCCTCCCAATGCTTTTTGAAGTCTTCAAGTTTCCAGCCCCAATCCAGACTTACAAAATCCAGAGAAAAAACTTAAAGCATAGTTTTCTCTGCTCACCAATCTTTTGCTGGAACTTCCCAAACTGCTTCTTTGAGTGTGCTGTGTCCATTTTACACTCATTTTCAGAGAGACATGGGCTCTCACTCTTACAACATGTTCAGGTCAGATATCAGATTACTACAAAGCGGTCTGTGAATAACTTTAGTTTAAATGATAGATATAAAGTTAAACTCTTACTACCCCAGCACTAGTAACTCAATTGACTTTTAGAATTTTAGGCAGTTTGGTAGCTGTAGAGGTAATCAGATAAAAATAGGGCTCTATTTTTAACAGTTTGCTTTGATAACATTTTTCAGAAATAATTGCCTGCAACAAACTGGAAAATCATTTCACATGATTTTCCTTTTTAACTGCTTTCAGCATTTATTTTAAACTTTAGAATGTCACAGCCAATGCACGATACATTAAATATCTTCTGTTGTAACTTTATTGTATGGTCATCAATTCCTAGTGGATTCTTCTGAAAATTCTGACCATCTTTGGCTTTATTAACAAGTTGAGTACATACCTTTAATACTCCTTCCATTACCAGGCAATTTTTCAGTTATAGTTTCTCTGATGACTTTTTTTAAAAGGTTTATTTTGTTGGCATTTAATATCAGCTTTAAAAAGAAAAAAAAAAAATAGAAAGAAAAAAAAAAAGAAAAAGAAAATAAAACTTTGCCCTTAGAAAAAATAAATAAAAAAAGGATAAAGAAGATCCCACATTAACACCATCTGCCCAAAATCTACAACCTGAGATCTAGAACTAATAAATGATTGTCCATTTACGAATTCTTCCATTGTGAGAGGAAGCTGTAGGCTCTTGTAGTAAAACAGCATTACTGTTTATATTTGTGATAACAGCGATTGGTCATCCCAACCATAACAAGGTACAGAGCTGCTAGGATTGGCTCTGTAGACTGGGATGTGAGCAGTTGGATGGTTGCAATGGCTGCCCAAATGTAATTTCTGCAGTGCCATTTATAAACAGAATTGCAGACATAAATGCTCACCCACTTGGCCATTCGTGAATGTACAACAGTAGACAAGTGTATAAAAGCCAACAGATAAATATTTAAAAAGCGCTCACAAGAGCCGATTTACCTGCCAAATGATTTGTATTTCTGTCAATCCACTCCTGAGATGTATAAAGCTCTGCCAGACTGGTAACCAGATCTTTTTTTCTGTTGAATTTGAGTAAAAAGTTAGATCATTTGCCTGCCCCTAACCTGTGATTGAATAGTGAAGGAACGGGAGCAGTTAACCTTGTACTTACACTGCTTTCTCCTCCTTTCAGCATATTCTTTTGTAGCAGGTACCTCTCCAGACGGATCTAATCTTTGATAGGAGACCTGTCTGATGCAGCAGCGTGGGCTTTTTCACCCCCCCCCCCCGTTCTCTCTTCACACAGACACTCAGAACTGCTTGTTTGTAAACTCCCTATTGGAAGAGCCCGGGCCAATCATCAGGCAGCAGCAAAGCACTGTGGAGGAGGAGATAAAAAGACAGAAACTAGGCCGGAGCCTCTTTTTGCCTGCACCCCATCAGGAGAGCATCTCCTGCACTCTGTGTGAGTGGAATCGGGCCTACCATGGGGGCACACAGCCTGCAACTCCAGCCCAGAGGAACAGATTGTTCATGCAGCTCCTGCCCAGAGGAACAGACTGTCCATGCTAAAGGACACCCTGCAACAGCTCAAGGACTGAATGGCACTGCAACACACCTGCATCCAAGATCGATCGATCGCTCAGGGGAGGACCACTGACCATGTACAGGATTTGGTGAGGGGGCTTTGCCCAGTAACCTTTAATGCTTTTC